>JAVIAB010000139.1:83770653-83805653 GCA_032433765.1 Megaustenia siamemsis
AGGATTGAAGTAAGAAATTTCAAACACCTGTGGCGAGATTCGAACCAAGAACGTTCCTGTCCAGAGCCCGACATCTTACTTCTAAGCCACCCAGGATCTCACACAGTCCAACCAATTGAAAGTGAGAGTTCAACGTATTTCTGTATTTAATCTTACCCAACAAGATTGGCAGTATTTTATGTTTGTTCCTGGCAATCTCTGGCAGCGCCACCGTGTGGTCAATTTTGTCCCACTCATTGTTGATGAACGAGGGACTAATAATAAGAATGATGCGTCGACTTTTCCTGATAACCTCTGCAATATTGATGGAGGCAGCTGGAAAAATGGGGGAAAATATTATAAAACTTATATCGTTTAGTTACAAATTCCAGCAAGGAATTTGCTTTAGTTAAAAATCCAGGTCCGGAAAATAAGAAAATACATTTTTTTAAAAATACCAATCCAGACGCTACACTTAGTTTAGCTAATAATCCAAGTGCAGAAAATACGCTTAGTTTAGTTATAAATTTCTGTGTAAAATTATGATATAGTTAAGATACAAATCCCTGTTCAGATATTACATTTAGTTTTGTTTCAAATGCCAGTCCAGATATTATATTTAGTTTTGTTTCAAATGCCAGTCTAGATATTACATTTATTTTACTTAAAATCCCAGTCCAGGTATTACATTTAGTTTTGTTTCAAATCCCAGTCCAGATATTACATTTATTTTACTTAAAATTCCAGTTCAGATATTACATTTAGTTTTGTTTCAAATGCCAGTCAAGACATTACATTTATTTTACTTAAAATGCCTGTCCAGATATTACATTTAGTTTTGTTTCAAATTCCAATCCAGATATTACATTTAGTTTTATTAAAAATCCTAGTCCAGATATTACATTTAGTTTTGTTAGAACTGACAGCAGTAAATGTTACATTTAGTTTTGTTAAAAATCTCTGTCCAGGTATTACATTTAGTTTTGCTTCAAATCCCAGTCCAGATATTACATTAAGTTTTGTTAAAAATCCCAGTCCAGATATTACATTTATTTTTGTTAGAACTGACAGCAGTAAATGTTACATTTAGTTTTGTTAAAAACCTCTGTCCACACATTACATTTAGTTTTGATAGAAATCCCAGTCCAGATATTACATTTGTTTTTGTTAGAACTGCCAGTCCAGATGTTACATTTAGTTTTGTTAAAAATCATAGTCTAGATGTTACATTTAATTTTGTTAAAAATCCCAGTCCAGATATTACATTTAGTTTTGTTAAAAATCCCAGTCCAGATATTACATTTATTTTTGTTAGAACTGACAGCAGTAAATGTTACATTTAATTTGGTTAAAAACCTCTGTCCACACATTACATTTATTTTTGTTAGAACTGCCAGTCCATTTATTACATTTATTTTGCTAAGAATGACAGTCCAGATATTACATTTAGTTTTATTTCAAATCCCAGTTCAGAAAGGACCATTATTTGTAGTAAAAAAAAAAAAAACACATTCAAAAGTTACATTTCAGTAAAAAAAAGTAGTAAAGTACCCCCGTCACGCCAAGTGGCGTATAGGTAATATGGTGTTAGTGACCATACATTTTACAGACCTTCGGCACATGAATTTTGGGGTAATGTGGTCGGTATTACGCCCGTGCCGCTTTACTTTCCCAGAAAAAAATGCGGTACTCATTTAAGGCTGGGTGAATCCGGAAGCCGTCGGTTGGGATCGAACCCTACCTCTTGTCCTTTGTAGTCCAGTTCACTAACCACTGAGCTATCGCGGCTCCCAAAAGCTACATTTAGCTTAGCTAAAATCCCAAGTACAAATTTGTATGAATATTTGTTATTTCAGAGGGATTTGTTCACTCGTCTACTGACAACATGGTCAGGGTTCGTACCCTAGCAGTACCGAGTTCTATTTTCTCTGATCTGCATAGCTTCGGGGTTCAACCAGACACCGATAACAGCGGTCTGAGGTTTTTTTTTTTTCTGATAAATTATGGTGACCTACCTACAATACTCAGATTATGTGCTGTCACCAGATTTGTTTAATTTGTACAGTGGGATTATTTTATGATTCATAAGGGGCATGCCTGGAATAACAATCGGAGGTCATAATATAAATAATCTAAGGTATGTTTATGATAGTCTTAATCGCTAAGAGTGAAAATAAGTAAAAAAAAATGTTAGACATTATAGTGAAAGAAATAAAAAATAAAGGACTCAGCCTTAATAACAAAAAGACAGAAGTATTGATAACAACAAAAATTAAGACATCACCTCAGTGCTAAATAAAGACAAGTGGAACAATATTAAAACAGGTAAATGAATTGAAGTATTTGGGAACTTTGTTAACATCAGACGGAAGATGTATAACAGAGATGCAGGATAGATCCCGGCAAAAACAGCTTTCCAAAAAATGAGGAAAATACTATTCAATCCATTTTTGACAATCAAAACAAGAAAAAGAGTTCATAAATGTTATGTAGAGCCAGTCTTAACATATGGATGTGAATCATACAATAGGGCAACAGACAAGCAAATCACTGGAGGTTGTAGAAATGTAGTTTTACAGAAGAATGTTGATAATACCAAGGACAGCTAAGAAAAATAATGAAAATGTTATGAAAGAGGCCAAAGCAAAAAGAGGGCTAATTTCCAATATTAGGAAGAAACAATCATCATTTTTTGGCCATGTAATGAGAAGAGAACAGCTGGAATATATTGTGACAACAGGGAAAATTGAGAGACGAAGAGACAGAGGGAAAAGATACTAGACAGCATTATTTAAATTAAAATGTAAAAGTATTGAACACTTTTCGAACTTACGTGTTCCTGGCACTATATTTCTTTGGTGGATGGACACAGTACAGCACATACGTCCCTCTAGCTTCGGTACCAACGTTTGAATGACAAACTGCCTGTCTTGATCCGCTGAGGCGTAAAAGACAAACGCATCGTAGTCGCTCTTGTCTGTATGGTGGATAAAATAAGGGCAGTTCAGTTATATCTGAATTATGCGCTGAAGATAAAGCATACGCTGTTAGGATAGATAGAACAGACAACTACACGCATTATTAGAGAAGCTTCGACACGGAACCCACAGGGAAAAGAAAGCGAAGAAGACGTAGAAAGAAATGGAGATAAAGCTTGATATAGAGATCATCATCATCATCAGAAGAACTACTAAACACAATTCAAACAAGATAACTTAGATTTCTGGGGCATGATAAAAGACACAACAGCCTACTAAAAGTAATCTTGGAAGGAAATATACAAGGTAAAAGAGGCAGACCAAAACTAACATGGACGAGTAACATCAAAGATGGACAAGTCAACCTATGACAACCAGCACCATCAAAGCATGAAAGAGAGTGGAATGGCGCTCCATGGTAGCCAGCCTTCGATGTGAAGACGGCGTCCATGGTAGCCAACCTTCGATGTGAAGACGGCGCTCCATGGTAGCCAACCTTCGATGTGAAGACGGCACCTTATGATGATGAAAAAATATTCCCCGACAACCCGCTGGAAAAGTAAACATCTAAAACGTGACAGGAAACGCAACGAAAACGTCTGACAGGTGCTTCATAATCGTGACACTAATGTACGTTTTGCTTTACAAATTTCCTGTCAAGTCAGTGATAATTTTAATGTTTTACAAGCGTCTGTCAACTTGTGCTGAGTTTGCGACATTTCACAGACCTAAAGGACATATTGGGACCCCTGTATCTGTGATTTCAAGAAACACAGATTTAAACAAATTTCACATAAAGTGCTCTTGTCCATCTTAGCACACAATGATAATGATGAAGGGAAACACAGTATGCTGAGCTTTGCAGCAGGAGTAAATCTGTTCGTCAGAAGTTGGACCCCATCAAGCCCCTTTAGCTCCTGACAGCCTAGAGCAGCAGGTCCGCCTGGGAGTCATAAACGGCATACTGCTGCGTTTGAACCAAGCTCATGTGTTCAGGATATAAAAGGAACGATCTACACGTCATAACTTCCGTGGAATCCAGGGTTTCTTTCAGGGCTTAGCCAGAAGAGGGTGAGGGGGTGTGGGGGGGGGTGTGGAAGAGAGAAAGTCCCCCCTTCCCCTGAATATAAAAAATACTCCTCTCCCTTCCCTCTCGGCGGAAAATTATAAAAATCTAATAATTAAATTGATATTACTCGTTATAAAACAAGGTATCTATGATTGTAAGATTATGAAAAGTATAAGTTATAACAATCGTCCTCTTCTTTTCTTCATCATCTGCCTTTCAGCGTCGAGGGGAGATATAATTTGCGGTCTTTTGCTCTTCTGTTCGTCTCTGCTGCTATTATGTTTCCTAGTGCTTCTAATATTCCATCGATCCATCTTTTTCATGGTCGACCCGTGGGTCTAGTTTTCTTACAACGTTTGTAGAAGGCTCGCTGTGTTGTGTTTTGATCTTTCTGCCTTGTTACGTGGCCAAACCATTTTATCTGTTGTTTCCTTATATATTCTATGGCGGGGGCTATTTCTAGTTTTTTTTTCTCAGTTCTTCATTTCTGATCTTATCTCTCAAACTGTTTCCTGTCATTTTTTCTGACACATTTAATCTTAGTAGAATTATTCTTCTTATTGTTCTTGCATCTAGGGTCCAGGTCTGACATTGGTAGCACAACGTTGGGATGCAGATTGTATTGTATAGTGCTCGTTTTTAAGTTATAACAATGAATATGACAAATAAATTAACATTATAGGATGTTTTTATTACTGATAAATACAGAATTAAGATTTTTGAAACCAAGACTATATTATATAAGACTTTAAATTGTCTTTTCTTTATATGTCCACCCCAAACCCCCTAATAATTAAATTGATATTACTAGTGATAAACGAATAATATCTAGGGTATGGTTGTACGATTATGACATATAATGACCATGAAAAAAATTAATATTATAGGAAGCTTTTAGTTACGAAAAATACCAAATGAAGAATTTAAAATCCGGGATGTATTATTTACTACTTTGAATTGTCTTTCCTATAAATATACTATCAACCCTTACGTATGCGTGTGAAAGCTGGAAAACAACAAGAGATATAGAAACAAAATTGAACGCATTCGAAAATAAATGTCTAAGGAAAATACTTGGTATAGCGTGGAACGAATTCAAAACAAACTAGGAAATTAGAGAAATCGCCAAACAACCACTACTATCTTCAGTAATAAAGACAAGACGATGGTCATATGTTGGACATGTGATGAGAAGAGATAATAACCGAATAGCAAAGCAGGCCCTCATATGGGAAACAACAGGTAAGAGAAAAAAGAGGAAGACCCAGGGAGACACTGAGAAGAACATTGATGAGAGAGGCAAGAGCAACAGGATTCGGCTCCCTCAATGAGATAGAGCTGCTTGCACAGAACAGAGACAAATGGCGAGATTTGATAAAATATATTTAAAAGAAAACTGCTAGAACAAAAATTCAGATATGAGAAGGTGTATCTTGGTCTACGCCCTATTGGCCGGCAACGGCTCGAAAGGTCAATAGATAGATAAATGTTACACCCTCCCGACAATTTTATTCTAAAAGTCACACTGAGACGAACCTAGGGCCCATACCAAACGGCAGTTTTCTGTCACAACCTTGAGCATTGAGAGCTGACCTCTTCATGCTGAAGACAGTCTTCAATGGCTTGTTGTCTCTGACAGGTCTCATGAAGCATTGCTTCGCTTACCGTTGTCCTCGCATCTCTGGAACCAGTGGGCAATTGCCATCATCGCTAAGTTGCGCTTCTTGTACAGCACGAATAATAGTATCAGTAGAAGAACAATGATGACTCCTGCCACAGACGCAGCGATAAGAGTTGATGCTGAAGCTGTTGTGAAAAATATAGAAGAAAGTCTATATCGCATAAATGGACGAGAGTGAGCAAATGGTCATTACAAAAAATAGTAAAGTATCCCCGTCACGCCAAGAGGCGTATAGGAAATATGGTGTTGGTGACCATAAATTTTACAGACCCTCGGCACATGATTTTTAGGGTAATGTGGTCGGTATTACGTCCGTGCCGCTTTACTTTCCCAGAAAAAAATCCTGTACCCATTAAAGGCTGGGTGAACGGAAGACGTCGGTTGGATCGAACCCTACCTCTTGTCCTTTGTAGTCCAGTTCACTAACCACTGAGCTATCGCGGCTCCCTTAAGCAAATGGTCATATATGGGTCTTATTATGAAGCTTAGGGAGCCGCGATAGCTCAGTGGTTGTGAACTACTAAGGACAAGAGGTTGGGTTCGATCCTGATCGACGGCTTCCAGGTTCACCCAGCCTTAAATGGGTACCGAATTTTTTTTCTGGGAAAGTAAAGCGGCACGGGCGTAATACCGACCACATTACCCCAAAAATCATGTGCTGAAGTTCTGTAAAATTATGGTCACAAACACGATATTCCCTATACGCCACTTGGCGTGACGGGTGTCTTCACTCGTTACTATACTTTATTATGAAGCTTATTTGTGCATACGTTTGTGTGCGTATGTGTGTGTGTGTGTATGGAAAGAGGAGGGAAGAATATGAGTGAGCAAGGCAGATGGAAGAGACGAATTAAAGTGACAGATGGTAAAGGCGAGAAAGACGAAAAAGTATCTGGAGTGGGGAGAAGAATTGATGAAGAAGAGAGAGGGAAAAAATAGAGGGAGATAAACTTGATGAAGAAAAGACATGAAAAAAATAGAGGGAGATAAACGAGATAATTACAGACGGAAAACTGACGGCGAGAAAGATTAGTAGTAATTTTTTAAAAAAATAATAAAAAAGAAAGAAAGAAAGAAAATACAGACCCTCATCTGTTAGCTCTGTTGTACAGTTAACCCCAGAGTAACCAGAGTCACAGATGCACTCTGGTGTCTTGTTCCGAGCATTAAATTCACAGTGCTGACGGGGCTCACACGATAGGTGACATGGCGTCTGACAAAATCTGTCTGAGATCAGAGAAAAAGAAGACGTGTCATTAATGTCATTCCCAGCATGCAGCATAAAAATAAACAGGACAAATCTGAAACAAGTGCAACGCGTTAAATACTTGGCATAATAATGACATCAGATGGAAGATGCATCACAGAAGTAAAAAGCAGAATAGTTCAGGCCAAAATAGCATGTCAGAAAAGGAAAAAATATCTTATGCAACAAATCTATGTCAATAAAAGTGAGAAAGAGAGTTCATCGGTGCTATATAGAACCAATTCTGACGTATGAAAGCGAATCAAGGACAGTGGACAAACAAATGAAAAGACGGTCAGAGGCGACAGAGATGGGATTTCTCAGAAGAAGGTTGAAAGTTCCCTGGACAGCTAAAAAGACCAATGAATATATTCTCAAAGAGGCCAACACAAAAATGGAACTCCTAAAAACATCAGAAAGAAACAATAAGCATTGTTTGGACACATCACGAGAAGAGGAAAGTTGGAATACTTGGTTACAACTGACAAAATAAAAGGAAACAGAGATCGCGGACGACAACGAGAGAAATTACTGCATTGCTTGGTGTTATAACATGGAAAACAGTCAACAACAGAACTGATACGATGTACTGTAGATAGAAAATTGTGGAAGGACATGATCGTCTACGCCATCCGGTATAACACATCATGATGACGTAATTAATGTCAGTTTTTACAATCAAACAATTGCTGCCTACAACGTTAAAGAATGGAAAAGGCAAGGAGACAGTGCGAGATCACTTTGTTTTGAATAAAAATGCTCTACCTCAAAGTGCAGAATAGTACAACGCGGCATGGCATCAAGGCAAAGAAATACACGTAACTGCGACGCTGCAGTAAAGCTGACTGTTAAAAGGAGAAACGATAAAAGAAATAGAATAGAAAAAACTGTATAATTAAAGCTTTACGTAATAAATGGACGACACAAATCTGAATGACGTTTCAGCTCAATAGGTCTTCAGCAGGAACAAACCTCCGCCCTTTCTGCCAGCAGCTGTGTGTACTATAGAAGAGAGGACTTATTAACTTGCCTTCCGTAGTTTGGCGAACCATTTCAGGGGAAGAGATTATGGGAGCCGCGATAGCTCAGTGGTTAGTGAACTGGATTACAAAGGACAAGAGGTAGGGTTCGATCCCAACCGATGGCTTACGGGTTCATCCAGCCTTAAGTGGGTACAGGATTTTTTTTCTGGGAAAGTAAAGCGGCATGGAGCATTGGGTATAATACCGGCTACTTTACCCCAAAAAGCATGTGCCGAAGGTCTGTAAAAATGTATGGTCACTAACACCATATTCCCTATACGCCACTTGGCGTGACGGGGGCTCTTTACTTTTTTTTTTTTTTTTTTACTTTAAGATACGTTTATAACTCTCAAAAAAAAAATCACAAATAATTAACAATAGAAAAAACAAACAAACAAAGAACAAAAGATGATCCGAAATAGAATCAAACTCGTACTCCTCAGTACAGCACCTTGTCATGAGAACCAAACGCTAGAGTCACGGCCAACAGAGCCAATAGTAGTTTAGCCGGCCAGTAAAAGTCGGTGTATGGGGGTGGTGCTGCTGAAGAAAGCAAACTTTAGAAAACCAATCGCGGGCTGGATGGAAGTAAGGGAACCAAATAAGCTCCAGTGCAATCCCTAAAGGTTATGACTAAAAGCCAGTGTTTCATTAAATAAGAACTTTAAAACAATTCGTGACATGTCATTCTAAAAAAAATATGCGGAAATTTTAAAATCAACAGAAAGGAAAACATCAACACAAGCAGAATAACCCGTGTAAAGATACAGAGAATGTTGAGAGTTCTCTGGGCGGACAAAAAAGACCAACAAGGACATTCTCAAAGTGATTAAAACAAAAAGAAAGCTCTTAATAAGGCATCAGACAAAAACGACCAACAAGAACATTCTCAAAGTGATCAAAACAAAAAGAGAGCTCTTAATAAGGCATCAGACAAAAACGACCAACAAGGATATTCACAAAGCGAATAGCACAAAAAGAGAGCTTTCAATAAGACATGAGACAAGAAAGACCAACAATGACATTCTCATAGTGATCAACACAAAAAAGAGAGCTCTTAATAAGGTATCAGACAAAAACAATCGACATTTTTCAATACGTGGTTCATCATCATCATGTGCCATACCGGTTGGCGTAGGCGATCATGTCCCTCCATAATCTTCTATCTACAGTGCATCGTATCAGTTCTGTTGCTGACTGTTTTCCATGCCATAACACCAACCTATCTAGTATTTTCTCTCTTTGTCGTCCCCAATCTCTCTTTTCATTTTATTCTGCCAGTTGTAACCAAGTATTCAAACTTTCCTCTTTTCATAATGTGCCTAAAAAATGTTGTTTGTTTCTTTCTGATGTTTTTTAGGAGCTCACTTTTGTGTTGGCCTCTTTGAAAATTTCCTCATTGGTTTTTTTTTTTTTTAGCTGTCCAGGGAACTTTCAACATTCTTCTGAGAAATCCCATCTATGTGGCCTCTAACCGTCTTTTCATTTGTTTGTCTAGTGTCCATGATTCGCTTCCATAGGTCAGAATTGGGACTACATAGCACCGATGAACTCTCTTTCTCACTTCCATTGACATAGAGGAACAATTAAAATCTAGGCAAAAAATGAAATGTTAGAAATTTTACGTGATTAGTGGACAACGCAGATTAAACGGTATCGTCCATTAATCACGTAAAGCTTCTAACATACCATTTTTTTCTATTTTTTTAAATTTTCCCTCACATTCAGCTTTACTGCAGCTTCGCATTGTTATGCATTCATTTGCATTTCTTTGCCTTAACCCCTTTCTATTGACATAGATTGGTTGCATAAGATACCTTTTATTTCAACACGTGGTTACAACTGGCAAAATACAGGGAAAGAGCTATCATGAGCGACAAAGATAGAATATACGAGAACGTCGACTTTTGTTTTGTTTCTCACTAGAGTAAAGCTGTTACCAACCACTTATTTTATCTTTTTTTCTTAAATTGGAATTATTATCGTCATCAGCTTTACAGCAGGTTCACATCGATATGCATCTTGGTGAATCGTGATGCCTTTACAGCAATATAATTGTTTCAATGAACTGAAGACAGAGAATTGTGGAAGGACATAATCGTCTAAGCTAACAGGTATGCGTGATGCTATTGGTGATGATACAGATGAGAAGGAACAATACAGATCTGCATGATTAAAATAATTTAACAGCGCTTGAAATAGCGAGGGGTTAAGGCAAAGAAATGCAAATCTTCTGCTTCTTCTACTTCTTCTTTCCTTCCTCATCTGCCTTTCAGCGTCAAGGGGAGATATAATTTGCGAAGCTGCAGTAAAGCTGAATGTGAGGGAAAATTGAAAAAAAAATAGAAAAAAATTATACAGTAAAAGCTTTACGTGATTAGTAGACGACACAGATTTGAACGACGTTTCGGCTCAATAAGCCTTCAGCAGGAACAAACAAACAACACACACACAGATATGTAAGTAAATAAAACTAATCCTACATAGCTAACTAGTAACGAAACATCCAAAACAAAATAATCGAAATCGGTTAAAGACAAAGAAAAATTATTTCCCCGTGTCGTGGACCGTGGTCAGATGGGAAAGGAATGGTCACACGGGTGTAGCTGTAATTATACCCTCTGGTCAGGTGAAATCGCGAGAAATAGCGAGATTGATTATTATAATTATTATTATTACCCCCATTATTTTTAGTCAGGAAGGTTGTTGTCTAGATTCAAGAGGGCTACTGTGAGATCTAGGGTAGACATGCTTGCTGCTTGCTGCGTTCGATGACTAAAGGAGTATACCTCTTCATTATCCGCCCTTAAAAGGACGTTAAGTGGGCGTGTTTGCGTTGTGTTGTGGCCTGTAGTATAATTGTGATATTTGCGCCTTTAGACCCAACACATCCGACTTCAGCACAACATTTTTGAGAACAAGGTTGTCTTCCCTCTTCGATCCCTATTCACTTGGCCAGACTAGACAGGTTAGTCTGTTAAAAGGGGCACCACGGAGAGGTGGAGCAGGTTCTTGATGGTTCTGGTTCACCGATCCTGGTGAAAGCCATCAGCTGTGGGTCGCTGGTAACTTTCAGCTCTGGTGCTGTGAGGTGCGCCTTCGCCTTCGGGTAGACATGTAGTTTTGTAATTTCAATATGTGGTTTACAATTTCACAAATTCACATTGCGGAACGATCTTACGGTCTGTTGTTTGACGTGTGACGGGAATAATCCGACGACTAACTGTGTTTTATAAATTCGGAATTGGAGTAAAAAACGATGTCCTAACATCATCAAGCGCTACACATAAATAAAAAAATATGGCGATCATCATTTTCAGGAGAACGTGAACTTCCGGTCTATATGGTGGATAGGTGGCAGGAAACATTAAAGGCTACGTATGAAAAGTGTTCCTTGTTGCAGTTTCCTCATATTCCAAGTCCGGCTTGTTGCATGAGCTACTGAATTAAGTGCTCGGTGCATACCGTGAGCTGTGTGTCTTATTCGTTTTGATCGTGTTTCGATATTCCAATTGTTTACAATGAACGATGATATCGTATGACAAGTAACAGTTGGCTGTGTTCACTTTCTGTGCGGTTTCGCCTTATGTCTTTTGGCGTGTGCTGAGACTGCTATGATGGGGACTGCAGCCACCTTTCTTTGTTTAGGAGATGAATTAGTAATTCAGATGATTCCACTGACACGGGCGGTTGAGCAATTATTGATTTTAATTCGTTTGCAGTGATACCGGGGCCTTCCATAACCATAACCATAACCATAACCCTTATTTATTGATTATTATTATTATTATTATCATCATTATTATTATTATATGATCGTCAAATCAATAATACATGGCACATGATAATGATCGCGGGCTGTAGCCTGCTCTGACCTGTGAACCTTGGGTCACATCTACATTCCGAGTGGTTTTCATCCTGTCGTGAGCAGACACCATAAGCACAGACAAAGCCTGGATAGCAGAAACGTTGATAGAAAGGTGGTAGCTCCCCTCTCTGTGCAGAGAGCTCTTTCCAGGGGTCTTCAACTTGTGTGTCCACGTTGTGTTTGATTGCTAGTTCAGCTGAGGGTATATTGTATTAAGTCAGTCTACATTTTAAAAACAATTGTTTTATTAACTTAGTATTGTAAAAGTAAGATATGACTCATTACATATTTTAATGTTGTAAGGGGGACTTTCTCGCTTTCTTTCTTTTTTTCTTTCTTTCTTTCTTTCTTCCTTTCCGTCTTCCTTTCTTTCTGTCTTTCTTTCTTTCCTCTTTCTTTCTATTTTCTTTCTTTCTGTTCGAGTCTCTCAACCTCAACTAGGAAGCTGATGGCTGCTGTTGTTCCTTTCACCTGTGTTGTTTTTAGTGCTTTCTTATGGCCGATCTTTTTTTTTTTTTCATTTTGCTCTCTGTTTCCAATATAAGGGTTTGCTTTGTTATTCATCTTGTTGTCTCTTCTTATGACATGGTCAACTTTCTTCTCTTAATTATATATGACATTGTTCGATTCATGGTCATTTCTCATTTACTCACTGGAATTGAAATTATTCCATGGTACTGTATACAGGAAGGAAGCCGCGATAGCTCAGTGGTTAGTGAACTGGACTACAAAGGACAAGGGGTAGGGTTCGATCCCAATCGACGGCTTCCTGGTTCACCCAGCCTTAAATGGGTAGCTGACTTTTTTCTGGGAAAGTAAAGCAGCACGGGCGTAATACCGACCACATTACCCCAAAAATCATGTGCTGAAGGTCTGTAAAATATAGGGTCACTAACACCATATTTCCCTATACGCCACTTGGCGTGACGGGTGTACTTTACTTTACTGTATACAGGAAGCCCCTGTGGCTGAGTTTTTAGTGTGCTCGCTTCCTGATCAGAAGACCCAGGTTCGATTACACGAAGTGGTGGATTTTTTTTCAGACAGACAAAGCCCCGAGGTACACACATCCCCTAGAAATGGGCACCAAGGATTGTTCTGGTAAGTAAAGGCGGTCTGGCGTGATACCGACCACATCATTAAAAATTATATTGTGGGCCTGGAAAAATAGGGCCCCTAACGCCATATCTCACAACACGTCTATCAAGATACGGGAGGTAACCTTTAACTGTATACAGAGTGTTTTCCCCTAGGTCCTTGACAGCTGTTAACTCGCTGGGTTCAGGTATTAATTATTAACCTTATCTTGTAAAATTGATTCAAAACCAGCCATTACGTTAAATTTCTTACTGCTAAAGCTCTATATTCTGTTTCAAAATGGTTAGCTGTTATTTAATAATTAATATCTCTGTAACCACTTGATCGAAATTGTTCAACTTTGCACATGACATAATAATCTGAATATCTCCAGGAATATATTTTTGTTCCTAATTAAAAACGTATAGTTTTTATATATTCTTTGTTTAATGTATGCACATTTACTACCTCCTAGACAAGCCATTATTATATATGGTTTACCCCTTCATATTTCTGACCTATTTCGTTTGCTAACCTTTCACGCAATTCCCGTGATTTGTGGAGTCTCTCCGCACATTTTTTCACTATGTTTGAACAACAAGTAAATTTTGGATGTTTATAAACAGTTCCACTATGTTACCGGGGCCTCATTACGAGGAAAGTAAAGAATGGTGACACTGTGACCTTCCAGGCATGTCGTAAGAGGCGACTAAGGAGATTGATCGATGGCTTAACAAGCTGTCATTGTAAAAAGTTTTCTTATGGAAACAGCAATAGATTTTAGAAGCATTGATCTCTGCAATATGTGCCATTTTGGCACGCAAGGTTTCTGTTTTTGAGATTGTGGTTCTGCCCCATGTGCCGTCTTCGGCTCGAAAGGACCATAGATAGATAGATAAACAGCTTCCGTTTCTATTTATTGGCGTTGTATAAATCGGTGTATGTTGTAGGCATTTATTTCAATGAGTGTTATGAATAGGTGCAACCAGCCAATGCCACGGTACAACATGACAACAAAACATGTTCTACAGGATTGCCCCCAATACACAGACCTGAGAAGGACATTGTGGTCCACACCCACCTCCCTGGAAGAGAAACTATATTGGGTAACCGAATCACTGAAATAGACAGCTGCCTTCATAAGAAAGTCCGGAATCCTTCTCTGAATGAGCCATGATCGCAGAAGAAGAAGAAATGAGTGTTATTATTAACATTCGAATTATGTTACGCCTATGCCGGAATAGGCCAAATGCTTCAATTACGGTAAACTATTTTCTTCAACCACAAAATAACTGCAACTGTCAAAAATATCAAAGGAATTAGCCGTTGCAGGTAAATGACACTATCTGCAATTTTGGATTTTAGAAAACTTTTGGGACATTGAAAAAACAAGACCAAATGCAAAAAAATCATGTTTATGAGTTAAAAAGGTTATGGAGATATTTGAAGTCAAGCGTGGACAAACCATTTTGAAACGGACTATAGTAACTATAGTATCCTACCTGTTTCTTCAAGTTCACAATTTTCCCCCGCATAACCTTTTTGACAACGGCAATGCTGGGCGCCTTCTTCATTGACTTTGCAAGTTCCGCCGTTCTCGCAAGAGAGGTCACAGGTCACGTTACATAGTTCACCTCCCCATCCTTGATCACAAACACATGAACTCTGACCTCTCAAGCAATATCCATGCTGGCAAAGATAATAAATATTATAAATATAAGACGAGTTGTGATATTTGAGGAGAGCATTCAGTCTCTATAGTTAATGTATTTTGCAGTGGTGAGAGCACTTATCAACGCGCTTGCCTTGGAATAATGATATGAAACATCGTTATTGCGCCAGAAGCAAATACTCCGTGAGCTGGGACAATGTAACACGAGCTGAGTTGTAGGAGTTCCAAGACTAACAATGAGAGCTGTGACTGACTTGCACTGGGAACTTCAACAGGTTTTTCTCTTTCCGTGGCTCACTTCAGAAGTCTTGTTCATTTAATGGTTATATCAGAGTTCACTTCAGATGTCTTGTTCATATGATCGTTATATCAGGGCTCACAGCTGAAGTATTTTTAATGTGATCGCTATATCAATGCTTACTTTAGAAGTCTTTTTCATGTGATCGCTATATCAAGGTTTACTTTAGAAGTCTTTTTCATGTGATCGCTATATCAAGGTTTACTTTAGAAGTCTTTTTCATGTGATCGCTATATCAAGGTTTACTTTAGAAGTTTTTTTCATGTGATCGCTATATCAATGCTTACTTTAGAAGTCATTTTTTAAGGGATCGCTATATCAAGGTTTACTTTATGAGTCTTTTTCGTGTGATCGCTATATCAATGTTTACTTTAGAAGTCTTTCTCATGGTATCGTACAAGGGCTGTTTAAAGGAATGAATTAACTTTACAAATAGAGCGAAAAAAAAAACAATCAGAATATAAAAAGCATGCAATCTAAAACAAATATCAAGCTATATCAAAATAACAATCGATAGAGGCAGGAGAACTATCAACACATGATAGAGCATAGTTTCAAATAATCAATTCTAGAATCCTCTAACATATTCAAAGAACATCATCATCATTATCATCATTAACAAGTACCATGCCTGCTGGCTTAGATTAGCATGTCTCTCCACAACTTTCGATCTCGACAGCTATTTATCATTTCTGTTGGTGACCTTCTGCCAAGTCATTCTCTTAAGCTGTCTGTTATCATTTCTCTTTGCTTCCCTCTATCTCTTTGACCCTCAATTTTCCAAAGAACATAAACCGACAGAAAACAAGATAATTTTCTTCTGTGTCTGTTCCACAAACTGTCCAAAGCAAACCAGAAGATCTTCTAAAGAAGACAGTTGTGAAAGAGCTGAATCGATTCTTCTCTTCTTCTTTTTCTTTTCACTGATACCTAAAAGGTGTCGTGGTTATACATTTGTCGTTCTTGAGCTGCTCGAACTTTCTGAATTAATTATTTTTCTTTGTTGTTACAAATCTCTGTCACTGCATCTATCCATCTTCTTCTTGGTCTTCCTCTCGGTCTTTTTCCATGCATTCTTGAGATAAACGCCCTTGATGGTGATTGGTGAGGATTCATTCTGACCAGGTGGCCAAACCATTTAAGTTGTTGTTGTTCTATATATTCTTGGTAGGGTTTCGTCCCTACCATTTTTCTTTTGGTTTCATTTGGTATTCTATCTCTTCTTGTGTTGTTTGTTACTTTTCTCAAACATCGCATCTCACGTATATTGATTTTTCCTAATTGTGATTTAGAAAGGGTCCTGTTTGACTTTCATAGCACAAAGCTTTGCTAAGAAAATGCTATTTATAATTTGTTATTTAGCTGGTATAGAAATGTTTGGATGTCTTAGCAATAGTGAAATGTGATATGTGACAGTCTGAATCGATTTTAACTACCACAAATAAAGTGTCCTGCAATAGGTCCCTTTTCATTGTGCTGTAACTGGAAATGGAATGGCTGACAAACTAGCGAAAGAAAGTCCACGTAAATTACAATTTTATCACAGGATATCAGGTAGAGGAAATAAAAGCGATAAACAAAGGAACATACAGAAATGAGTGGCAGACTAGAACAAACAGTAAATTATCACAAAATCATATACTTAAACTCCAGAAAAATATAACAGACAACACTCTTCCAGCTCCAACTAGGGCATCTTACTTATAAAGAATGGAAGCTGCTATAGCTCAGTGGTTAGTGAACTGGACTACAAAGGACAAGAGGTAAGGTTCGATCCCAACCGACGGCTTCCAGGTTCACCCAGCCTTTAATGGGTACCGGGTTTTTTTTTCAGGGAAAGTAAAGCGGCACGAGGCGTAATACCGACCACATTACCCCAAAAACCATGTGCTGAAGGTCTGTAAAATGTATGGTCACTAACACCATATTCCCTATACGCCACTTGGCGTGACGGGGTGCTTTACTTACTACTTTCCCTACAAAGAATGCACATTTCTACATTCCCAACAAGTTATGCCAAGTCGGTCTGCAGGCTCCAGAACTTGTCATTCAAAAGTGTCAGTTTCCCGCTCCGCTCAGTCGTCAATGATAGCAATCCTTCCTTAGGGCCTCCGTAGCCTAGTTGGGATAACCACCTGACAGCTGCCGACGTTCGGACAACCCCTGTTAGATTCCCGCTGGAAGCAGTGTGAGTTGTACTCGTGGTTGGGATAAAAAAATACCTCCGCGGTCGACCCAGCTGCTGGCAGAAATGAGTACCAGGGTAATACTCTTGGAAGGTGAGGAATGCCGCCTCGCATCGCGAGTGTCCATGCTTGAAGCGACGCTATCCAGAAGCCTCCAAACACTTCTGGATAGGCTGTCGAGCTAATATAGGTATATTAGCTCTCTTTTTTTCTTTGGCTTCTTTCACAACGTTTTCATTACTCTTCTTAAGCTGTCCATGGTATTCTCAACATTCTACTGTAAAACCTCATTTATACAGCCTCCAGTGAATTTATTTTTTTGTCTGTTTTTCCTATTGTCCATAATTCACATCCACATGTTGAGACTGGCTCAACATAATATTAAAGAACTCTTTTTTCTTGTTTTATTGTAAAAAAAAAATGGATTGCACAGTAATCTTTTAATAGAAAACAATATATAAATAGTTACCCTTCTTCATAATTTAAGAGAAGAAAAAAAACACCTTCATTCATGTAATTACCTTGCAGACAAAATCAGGCGCGCATTCTCGTTCAGACACAGACCGGAGTTTTGTTAAATTCTTAATCTCTTCAGATGTTGCATTGCCGTCTTTGGTGGTAGAGTTGTCCATGATGGACAACGTTGCATTTATTTGGGAATCGAGTGAAGCCGGCGCACTTTGATCGTACCATCCACTCATATCCACCTCATTCTTTGCTGAAGATGAATTTTGTTGTGACGTCAATGACTGTTTCTTGACGGCAATTTCACAAAACTCGCCAGTGTAAGAGGACTCGCAGACACAGCTCAGGACAAACTGGTCATTCTCGTGGCATCTGAAAATATATCGTTTTGTATTGTTGACTTGATTCCTTATACTGAGTGTTTTTTTCTTTAAATAATTAATTATATCAATCGTTGAGGTTGTATTTTTAAAATAATTAATTATATCAATCGTTGAGGTTGTATTTTTAAAATAATTAATTATATCAATCGTTGAGGTTGTATTTTTAAAATAATTAATTATATCAATCGTTGAGGTTGTATTTTTAAAATAATTAATTATATCAATCATATTAATCGCTGAAGATGTCTTTTTTAAATAAATAATTATATAAAATCTCAGAGGGTGTATTCCATAAATAGATTTAATTATGTCAGTTCAAACAATATTATAATCATTTTAAATTACATTTTGTTGCTGTCTTAGTGGTCAATATGCATGGCTCCAACAAAGAAACAAAAGGGATGTACAATTAGCGTAAATGGAACAATACTAAAGTAGGCCAGTGATCTAAAATACCCAGAATGAATGCTCAGTTGAGATGATTATTGTACAATGGGGATGAGGTTCAAAATAATACAAACAAATGCTCCATTCTAAAGAATGGAAACAATATATTCCGTTATTCATCTTAATAAAGGACTCAGCCTTAATAGTAGAAAGACATCACCTCAATACAAAATAAAGATAAATGGAACAATATTAAAACAAGTAAATGAATTCAAATATTTGGGAACTTTGTTAACCTCAGACGGAAGATGTACAGCAGAGGTGAGATGCAGAATGGCTCAGGCAAAAGCAGCTTTCCAAAAAAATGAGGAAGATACTATGCAATCCATTTTTGACAATAGAAACAAGAAAAAGAGTTCTTATATGTTATGTAGAGCCAGTCTTAACATATGGATGCGAGTCATGGACAATAGGACAACAGACAAGAAAATCACCGGAGTCTGTAAAAATGTGGTTTTACAGAAAAATGTTGAAAGTACCATGGACAGCTAAGAAGAGTAATGAAGATGTTCTGAGAGAGGTCAAAGCAAAAAGAGAGCTAATTTCCAATATTAGGAAGAGACAATCATCATTTTTTGGCCATGTAATGAGAAGAGAATAACTGGAATATATTGTAACAACTGGAAAAATTGAAGGACGAAGAGATAGAGGGAAGCAAAGAGAAAAAAATAACAGACAGCTTAAGAGAATGGCTTGGCAGAAGGTCAACAACAGAAATGATAAATAGCTGCCGAGATCGAAAGTTGTGGAGAGACATGATCACCTACGCCAGTAGGCCCGGTACTTGATGATGATGATATTAAATGAAGTAAATGAATGAGTTATAAAGATGAGTGGACAAAAGTAGCTTCAAGGAGGCCAAGGCGCCTGACAGCTGCAGAGCTGAAGTTGCCAGTGAATCAATGCTGATGGCTTGCGCCAGGATCTGTGAACCAGAACCATCCAGACCCCACTACCCCTCTTTGTGATGCCTCTAGTAACAGACTAGGTAGTCTAGTCTGGCCAAGTGAATAAGGAACAAATATGGAAGACAACCCGGTACCCAAAAATGCCATGCGTGTGTCGGATGTTCTGGACCAAAAGGCGCAAATATTACATTTTTACTGCAAACCACAACACAACCTATTCATGCTTACTTAACGTCTTTTTAAGGGCGGATGACAAATTGATGTATTCATTAAGTCATCGGGTGAACGCAGACAAGCAGCAAGCTTCATGGAGGTCTTCTTCTTCTTCTACCTTTTAGCTCCCAGTGGAGCATAGGTCTTCAACAAACACTTTCCAAGTCGTTCTGTTTTTTGCCATTCTTTTAAGATCATTCCATATCTTCCCCATCATCTTCATCTCTGCTTCTATCTGTCTTCTCCAAGAATTCCTTGGTCTTCCTCTTTGTCTTTTCCTCTGGGGATTCCAAAAAAGGGCCTGTTGTGTAATACTCTCAGTTGGCTTCCGTAGTGTGTGTCCTATCCATCGCCATCGTCTTCGCTGTATCTCTTTATCCACTGGTATTTGACCGGTACATTTCCATAATTCCACGTTAGTGACTTTGTCCTGCCATTTGCATCCCTTTATTCTGCGCAAGCATCCATTAATTAAAGTATGTACCTTCGTGATTGTCAATTTGTTATTCTCCATGTTTCACAGCCATATAATAGGACCGACTTAACATTAATTTCATGGAGGTGGTAGAAGATAATTCAGCAACTAGAAGAAAGAGCAGCAAAAGACGAAGGTGAAATCAAAGAAGAAAATAAACTATATCGAATGAAAACAAAATGAAGGAAACAGAAGAAGAAAAACTAAATGAACTGAAAGAAAAATAAAAGTAGGAGGTGGATAAAGAAACAAATTGAATAGACAACTGAAGCACAAAGTGACAATGAAAATAAATGCAACAAAGAGAAGATAATAAAGGCATAGAAAACATAACCGATTTTGCAATATTTCATTATTTCAAAGCAGAAAACATTAATGAAACATGAAACACAACGGCAACTTTACCGTCCATGACCGCTACAGTTAAGTTCGCAGGGCTGGTCACAAAGCTGCCCCTTCCAGCCGGGGTCGCAGGAACACTGAAGCGATGAGTACTGGCAGTAACCGTAGATACACGTGAAGGCACCAAAGCACTCTCGTTCCGCTTGAGGTCTAAGGTTTGCGGGTGTTGACAAAGGGGCAGCTGTTGTGGTTGTGAAGAAATCTGCAATAAATAATTATTATTTGAGGACTAATTTGGTTGGTTGGCGTTCAACCAATGACTAAAAGATCACACCTCTTCGTCATCCGCCCTTAAAATGACGTTAAGTGGGCGTGTCTGTGACGTGTCGTGGTTTGCACTAAAAACTGTGACATTAGCGACTTCCGGCCCAACATATCCGACTTCAGAAGGACATTTTTGAGTACAAGTTTGTTTTCCCTCCGTCCCTACTCACATGGCCAGACAAGACAGGTTAGTCAATTTCTGTTGGTGGCACCACGGAGAGGTGGAGCAGGGTCTGGATGGTTCTGGTTCATCGATCCTGGCGCAAGCCATCAGCTGTGGGTCGCTGACAACTTCCAGATCTGATGCTGTGAGGTACCTTTGCCCCCGAAGACTAATTTAAAATGTGAATACATCTTTCTTTCTTTCGTTCTTTTTTTCTTTCTTTCCTTCTTTCTTTCTTTCTTTTTTCTTACGCAGGCAAGAAAGATATTCTTATGTTTCTATTCTGTTTAGGGAAATAAGTAGGCAAGAAAGATATGGTGACGTCACTGTTCTGTTTAGAGAAATAGGTTGGGAACAAAGATATACTTATGTCCCTATTCTGTGTAGAGAAATACGTAGGGAAGAAAGATATGATGATGTCCCTATTCTGTTTAGGGAAATAAGTAGGCAAAAAAGATATGATGATGTTCATATTTTGTTTAGGGAAATAAGTAGGCAAAACAGATATGATGATGTTCATATTATGTTTAGGGAAATAAGTAGGCAAAAAGATATGATGATGTTCATATTTTGTTTAGGGAAATAAGTGGGGAAGAAAGATATGATGATGTTCATATTCTGTTTAGGGAAATAAGTAGGCAAAAAAGATATGATGATGTTCATATTTTGTTTAGGGAAATAAGTAGGCAAAAAAATATGATGATGTTCATATTTTGTTTAGGGAAATAAGTAGGCAAAAAAGATATGATGATGTTCATATTTTGTTTAGGGAAATAAGTAGGGAAGAAAGATATGGAGTTGTCTCTATTCTGTTTAGGGAAATAAGTAGGGAAGAAAGATATGCTGACGTCCCTATTCTGTTTAGGAAAATGAGTATACAAAAAAGATATACTGACGTCTCTATTCTGCTTAGGAAAATGCGTGGACAGGAAAGATACACTCACGTCTCTATTCTGTTTAGGAAAAAGAGTAGACAGGAAAGATACACTCACGTCTCTATTCTGTTTAGGAAAAAGAGTAGACAGGAAAGATACACTCACGTCTCTATTCTGTTTAGGAAAAATAGTAGACAAGAAATATATACTGACGTCACTATTCTGTTTAGAGAGCTGAGTAGAGCAGTAGTTAGTGAACTGATCTAAAAAGGACAAGAGATCACATTCAATCTCGATCAACTGCTCCTAAGTTCACCCAGACGTATTTGGTAACTTTTGGATGTTTCTTGGCTCAGTTTTGATCACACAACTCCAAAATGTGCCGAGTGTACAAAACAAATATGAACATTTGCACCAAATTCACTTTATGCCTTGCGGCATGACGGGATTTTGTTTCTCTTTATCCTCTTACTGCTTCACCATGCTCTTCTTTTCTCTTTATTGTTTAATTGATGGAGACACTGTGATTACTGAGAGTATTGTTATAGGCTTCAGCAGTCGGAAGTTAAGTCCAGTACATTTTGATTGGAACGACTATAAGGACTGATCTAAAATATGTAACCATGAAGCTTAAATATAATAATATCAGCATCAGCGTGCGTGTTCATACGACAAACAACAATTCACAAACAGCAGAGATGGATTCAAGGGACAATAAAGCTTGTCAAATCACTAGACAGCTATCAAAACTATTGTCCACCAAGGAAATAGCTCTAGAGGCAAAATAGGCACTCTACTTCATCCCAACGTTGTGCTACCAATGCTAGTCCTGGACCCTAGATGCAAGAACAAGAAAAATAACCTCTGCTGAGAGGAAGCGTGTTAGACGAATTACAGGGAACAGCCTGAGAGATAAGATCAGAAATGAAGAACTGCGAAAAAAAAGCTAGGAATAGCCCCCACCATAGAATATATAAAGAAACAACTGATAAAATGGTTTAGCCATGTGACAAAGCAGAGTGATCAAAACACAACACAACGAGCCCCCAATAAACGTTGTCAGAATACCAGGCACAAAGGACGACCACGAAACAGATGGATTGACGAAATAATAGAAGCACTAGGAAATATAACAGTTGCTGATGCAAACAGAAGAACAAAAGACCGCAAATTATATTTCCCCTCGACGCTGAAAGGCAAATGTGGAAAGACAAAGAAGAAGTGTTCGTATTTTGCGTCGACTTCAGGAAGTGACACAGCATCTATAAATATACAATGAGCTCGATCACCTTAAACAGTAATTTGTATTAAAATATACGTCTTCTTACCTGGGGGTTTTTCTACACACCCTACACCTGGTGTGTACTTGGATGTGGCATTGCAAACACAGATCGCCTGGTTACTGGTGCTTGTAACACACTCTCCACCCGGAGCACAGTCAGTGGGACAAGGGGCTTGGCAGAACAGACCCGCCCATCCATCAAAACATTTACAGCTCATCCCTGAAGAAGGCGTATATTAATCGCTTGATTATATTCACACACACGAGCGCGCGCGCGCACACGCGCACACACACACACGCACGCACGCACGCACACACACATATATAAACAAGTGGAACAATATTAAAACAGGTAAATGAATTTAAATATCTGAGGACAATGTTAACTTCAGATGGTGGATGTAAACTGAATTGAGATGCAGGATGGCTCAGGAAAAAGCAGCTTTCCAAAACATGAGGAAAATACTATGCAATCCATTTTTAACAATAGAAATAAGAAAACGACTTCTTAGATGTTATGTAGAGCCAGTCTTAACATATGGATGATATGACAACAGACAAGAAAATCACTGGAGGCTGTAGAAATGTGGTTTTACAGAAGAATGTTGAGAGTACTATGGACAACTAAGAAGATTAATGAAAACGTTCTGAAAGAGGCCAAACCAAAAAGAGAGCTAATTTCCAAATTTTGAAAAAAGAATCATCATGTTTTTTTGGCCATGTAATGAGAAGAGAACAGCTGGAATATATTTTGACAACTGGAAAAATTGCGGGACGCTGATATATATATATATCTGCGATCAAGACTCGATCAGAGTAGGATTCCAGACTCTCTCATGAAGTCAGCTGTCTGTTTAAGTGATTTGATTGCCCAATATAGTTTCTCTTCCAGGGAGGTGGGTGTGGACCACATTGCTCTTCTCAGGGTTGTGTACTGGGGGCAATCCTGTAGAACATGTTTTGTTGTCATATTGTCCAGTGCACAGTGGCATAGGCTGGTTGTACCGATTTTGAATTTGGTGAACATGTGATTTCTCATTCTATTGTGGCCAGTGCGTAGGCGAAGTATGATGACTTGATCCCTCCTTGATAGTTGATGGTATCCGTCCCTCTCGTTATGCTTTGGGTGTTCCCGTTTATATTTTTCATGTTACTGACCTTTGAGGATGGATTTGGTTTTATCATAACTGAGCGGATGGTTCAGACGATATAGAGGGAAACCAAGAGAAAAGATACCAGACAGCTTAAGAGAATGGCTTGGCAGAAGGTCACCAACAGAAATGATAAATATTTGTTGAGATCAAAAGTTGTGGAGAAGCATGATCACCTACGCCAGCTGGCATGATACTTGATGATGATGACGATGAAGAGGCTGATATATTTAGCTCAATAGTTTCCTCTGATGTTGCTTCTACTGAGTATGATGGTGGCCTCAATATTGACAATGAAGTATATTGTGTATGCAGAGAGCCGCGATAGCTCAGGGGTTAGTCAACTGGACTACAAAGAACAAGCGGGCGGGTTCGATCCTGATCGACGGCTTCCGGGTTCATCCAGCCTTAAATGACAAACGGATTTTTTTCTTGGAAAAAAACCGGCACTGGGGTAATACCGACCACATTGTCCCAAAAATCATGTGCCGAAGGTCTATACAAATTATGGTCACTAACACCATATTCCCTATACGCCACTTGGCGTGACAGGGCTCTTTACTTTTAGGGTCAAAGCACATATATATATGTATATATATATATATATATGTATATATATATATATATATATATATATATATATATATATATATATATATATATACACGTATATATATACATATATATATGTATATATATGTATATGTATATGTTTTTTTTTTCTAATATTTTTAAAACATATATTTCCTTTTTTTCTATATTCTTTTCATTTCTCTTTGCGTTGCATTACATTGTGTACGCGTAATTATTACATTCTTCTCTTCTTCATATAAACCGGGGTGTCGTTGAGGCACCACTGACAGTCAGCCTTCTCTATTTCTATATACGTAGGGAGGTCAAAAAGTAATGCACACCAATTTTTTTCTCGGCTAATAATAAAGATAGGAATATGAAATTTTGCACACTTGGAATATGACATGTTCCAATTATGTGCACCAAATTGCACAGCATTCTGAAAAATATTACGCAATCTATGAACCGTTAAAATGGAGCTTGTCAACAATGTCCGTTACAAACAGCGAATTGTCATAGAATTTCTGGTTGCGGAAAAAGAAACTGTGGCAAACATTCATAAACGACTGTGTGCAGTGTACAAATGTTCTGCAGTCGATAGGAGCACAGTTAGTCGCTGGGTTCAGAGAATTAAAGCTGCAGAAAGTGTACGAGTGGAGCTGCATGATTTACCGCGTTCTGGACGTGTTTCCTCGGCTACCAGCACAGACATGTTAAACCGGGCTGATGCCATTATTCGTAAGGATAGGCGTATCACTAGTCAGCAATTGGCATTGCAGCTTACAGTCAGCAAGGGAAGTGCAATCGCAATTTTTAAAACTCTCGGATATTCAAAGATTTGCGCTCGATGGGTTCCTCGGTGCCTAACAAATGATCACAGAGTTCAAAGGAAAACATTCTGTTCTGAATTGTTGGAGCGTTTCGGTGTTGAAGGAGAAACGTTTTTGTCAAAAATTGTTACCGGTGACGAAACGTGGGCACATTATTATGAGCCTGAAACAAAAATGCAGTCAATGGAATGGCATCATCCGCAGTCACCAAAAAGAAAAAAATTCAAAACATCTCCATCAGCCGGAAAGGTGATGATCACTGTCTTCTGGGACATTGATGGTGTGATTCTTGTTGATGTAATGACAAGAGGTGAGACAATCAACTCGACAGCTTACATCAATACACTGACAAAACTCAAAAATCGGTTCCACGGAGTTCGGCCTAATAAGCCATCTGCAGATTTGTTGCTTCAACATGACAATGCACGCCCTCACACAAGTCTGGTAACACGGGAAGCAATGAACAAATTTGGTTGGACTGTACTGCCCCATCCTCCTTACAGCCCTGATCTGGCTCCCTCAGATTTCCATCTGTTTGGACCACTCAAAAAATTCCTGCGTGGGAAACACTTTGACAATGATGAGGATGTGATCCGTGCAGTTAAAAAATGGCTACGCGAGCAGGACAAAACTTGGTACAAACGAGGCATTCATGACCTAGTTTCGCGTTGGCGTAAGGCAATACGCTTGGACGGAGATTATGTTGACAAATAGGTAGTGTAAAGGGGATGTTCAGCTACAATCTGTGAAAATTTCACACATTTTGCCCGAATAGTTTCCGAGAAAAAAATTGGTGTGCATTACTTTATGACCTCCCTTCAGTATTTTCCTTTTTTTTTTTTTTGGGGGGGGGGGGGAGGGGGGGATTCTAGTCAAGGCTTGTTCGTCTTTGGTGTTATATTCCCATCTCTTTTTATATCAAAGGCTCCTTTCAGAGCTCCTTGCAGATTTTGTCTTTGTCAGACAAGACGATTGAGACTCGTAGCTAAACATATTAATTTTGCTCATATTCACAATAGTAAAAAAAACATCACCATATGCCTGATTGGAGCTGCGAGAGTACAGTGGTTAGTGAACTGGACTACAAAGGACAAAGAGTAGGGTTCGATCCTAACCGACGGCTTCCGGGTTCACCCAGCCTTAAAAATGGCCATGATTTTTTTCTGGGAAAGTAAAGCAGCACGGGCCGCTTCACCGATCACATTACCCCAAAAATCATGTCCTGAAGGTCTGTAAAATATATGGTCACTAACACCATATTCCCTAGGCGCCACTTGGCGTGACGGGGGTTCTTTACTTTTCTTTACTATGCCCTGATTGCTTGTTGTATTTTTAATGAACTTTTTGTGATACAATCTAAATAAGAGATGACTAAAAACTTGCAATAAAACTAAGAGAAATACCTCTATTAGATGTACAATCTTACATATATCTGGGCAGTAATATAGATAAAGAGGGAGGAACAGAAAATGATACCAAAATAAGGATATCAAAAGCAAGAAGAGCTTTCATTGCACTGGAAAACATATGGAAATCCAAAGAAATTAGGTTAAATACAAAAATAAAAATGTTCATCTCAAATGTTAAGGCGGTCCTATTATATGGCTGTGAAACATGGAGAACAACAAAATTGACAATCACGAAGATACAGACTTTCATTAATGGATGCTTACGCAGAATAAAAGGATGGAAATGGCAGGACAAAATCACTAACATAGAATTATGGAAATGTATCAGTCAAACTCCAGTGGATAAAGAGATACAGCGAAGACGATGGCGCTGGATAGGACACACACTACAGAAGCCAACAGAGAGTATTACACAACAGGCCCTTTTTGGAATCCCCAGGGGAAAAGACAAAGAGGAAGACCAAGGAGTTCTTGGAGAAGACAGATAGAAGCAGAGATGAAGATGATGGGGAAGACATGGAATGATCTTAAAAGAATGGCAAAAAACAGAACGACTTGGAAAGTGTTTGTTGAAGACCTATGCTCCACTGGGAGCTAAAAAGGTAGAAGAAAAAGAAGAAGAAAAACGTGCAAAAACATTTCATCTATATAGCTTGTATTTTCTTCTGTAGCTCTGCTGTAATGGGCCATAGTTTGCAAGCGTGAAGAAAAACTGATATAACTAAGGTGCGCATCACCTTCCTTATAAAGGTGGTGTTGGCGCCTATAGCTGAAACCGCCACGCAAGTGAGAATGTGATGTAGTTTCCCTTTCAGCCTTAAGGCTATTTTTATAGATAGCAATGTCCTAATCATGCTTAAACATCGTTCATTCATAAATAAAAGCAAAATATGAAGGAAAAAGGGCAATTTACAAATTAATTTTTCTACCAACTCTGTGCTATCAGTGCCAGAATTGGACGCTGGACTCTAGAACAATAAGAAAGATAACGTCCACCGAAATGAAATGTGTCAGATGAATATAAGGAAGCAGCTTAAGGGACAGAGTAAGAAACACCGACCTGAGGAAGAAACTCGTAATTGAACCAGCCATCGAATACATAAAGAAACAACAGATAAATTGGTTCGGCCACATAACAAAACAAAAAGAACTAACAATGACTCAAAAAGCCATAAACAAACGCTACGAAAACGCCAGATTAAGAGGAAGACCGCGAAAGAGATGGATAAAGGGAATACTAGAGTCACTAGGAGGGATATCACCAGAAGATGAAACAGAAGTGCAAAGAATCTCAGATTCTGTCTCCCCCTAAACGACACGGCAATGGAGAAAAGATAGAAGAAGAAGATTTATAAATAAGTCAACAAACACAACATAGCTTACTCTAACTAAAATATTTGATATACGCAATTATATAGGTCATGGTACTGTTTTGATTGGTTTGGTTATGATTAGTCGAAGGCACCGGTATCACTGCAAACGAAGTAAAATCAATAATTGCTAAACCGCCGTGCCAGTGGAATTATCTGAATTAAAACTAATCTCATTGAAGAATCCAAGCAAAGAAAAGCAGATGCGGCCCCCATCATAGCACCTACAGTACACGCCAAAAGACACAAAGCCAGGGAGCACCGAAAGTGAACGCAGCTGAACTGCCCTTCGTCATACGATATTATCATTCATCGTAAGCAAGCGGAATGTCCTAACACAATCCTGATTAAAAACACAGCTCACCGTGTGCATTGAGCACTAAACTCAGTAGCTCCAACAGTAAGCCGCACTTGGAATATGGTGTTGTTTGGCTCACATATTTTGAGGATCATCTTTATCCTAGTGTATATTTTCCTACCATCATTAATAATCACTGCAACCAAGGTTAGCGTAGGCGATAATGTCTTTACACAATTGTCAGTCCTCAGAGCATTGTATCGGTTCTATTGTTGACTGTACCGTGTCACGACACCAGGCTATCTAGTATCTTCTCTGTGTGTAGTCCGCGACCTCACGTTCCCTGCATTTTGCCAGTTGTAAGCAAATATTCCAACTTTCATCTTCTCATAATGTAGGTGAAAAATGTCGATTGTTTTTTTCTGATCTTTATTTATGAGCTTTATTTTTGGAACTCTCAAATATTTTTATGAGAAACCCCATCTATGTGAATCCATGATCGTCTTTTTATTTGTTTGTCTGCTGACCATGATTCACTTTCATAAATAAAAAATAAAAAAACATGGATCTATGTATCACTGTTGGACTATCTTTCTCACTTCTTTTGACATTAACATGTCGCAGACTGCGTTTCCATGTTCTGAAATACTACTTTGGCCTGTGCTAACCTACATTTTTTTTTTTTTGACTGATTTATTTCATAGACTCAGTGTGCACTAAACTGTTCGATAACCTTCTAAAACATAACAACATATATTCATAGAATTTGACTTGTGCTGATATTGCCAAATAAACAGAGAACGAGAAGAGGAGGAAGAAGATATAATGTATGGAAGGAAATCGAAAGAAAAATGTTTAATTACCTCCAGTGCAAATTCCATTGACGCAAACAAATCCCGGAAAACACTTGGCCTCGATTGGCTCTTCGATAATGTTTTCAGCAGCTACATATTTGTTTTGGCTGGTAATATTGGCAAGATGTTTACATAAGACTGATGTGTCCCAAGTCTGAGGTGACGGTGAGGAATTACTGGATGTTGAAGATGATGACGATGATGATAATGATGATGATGGCAATGATGATGATGCGGACGATTGACTGGGAAGAGATTTATTTGCCTGGTAGTTGTCATTGGTTCCAGAAATTACTGTCGTGGCAACAATCTTTGTTGTCTCGGCCGCATTGCCTGATGGGATTTCATGAGTAGACTTAGAAGATAACGTCGTCTGTGCTGCAACAAGAGACGCCAAAGACGCAAGAACTGACACCAGAGCTATGGCACTCAAGCGCACCATTGTGGCATAATTTGATACTCCAATGACTTTACTGATGGAAAATCTGTTTCGTCAGGTGGACAACTAAAAATGATAATGAATAAATAATAAGAGAAACAATATCCAGATTAGCAACGAAGAATTACATTAAAACAAATAGGTCTCGGAAGTCGTCTTTGCTTTCTTCGTCCTTTCAGCTTCCTGTGAAGCATTTGCCATCAACAAACACATTTAAAGACGTCCTGTTTCTTGCCATTCTTTTAAGCTCCTTCTACCTCTTTCCCATTCTCTTTATCTCTACCTCCACCTTTTTTATCCAAGAATATTTTGGTCTTCCTTTTTGTCTAACCGGACCCCCTCCCATGGGGATTCCAAAAAGGGGCTTGTCGTGTAACTCTCAGTTGGCTTCCATGGTGTGTGTCCTATCCGGCGTCATCGTCTTAGCTGTATCTCTTTCTTCTTCTTCTATCCTTCCTCCATTGCGTTGGCGTCGAGGGGAGATACAATCTATGATTCTTTGCTCTTCTGTTGGCCTCTTCTGGTGTTATCCCTCCTAGTGACTCTAGTATTCCATTTATCCATCTCTTTCTCGGTCTTCCTCTTAATCTGGCGTTTTCGTAGCGTTTGTTTATGGCTCTTTGAGTCATTGTTAGTTCTTTTTGTCTTGTTATGTGGCCGAATCAATTTATCTGTTGTTTCTTTATGTATTTGATGGCTGGTTCAATTTCGAGTTTCTTCCTCATGTCGGTGTTTCTTACTCTGTCCCTTAAGCTGTTTCCTGTCCGTTTCTCCATTATTTTGGCTCTGAGCACTGTTGTGTGTATGTTACATTGTCCTCTGCCGCTGTGCTAGTTCTGTCGCAGAGTAAGGGCTGTTGTTTATGTTACCAGTCCTTGCCAGTGCACTGTGATTACTGTTGTGCGTGACCCGTTTTCTAATCGTGTTGTTTCTCTACATTTTTGTTATTTTCACACACAAACTGTTATTATACACTCTTTAAAAAACAAAATTGTATATATTATGTTTCTCTTTACCTACTGTTATTTGACTGGTCATCATCATCAAGTATCGGGCCTACTGGTGTAGGTGATCATGTCTCTCCACAACTTTCGATCTCGACAGTTATTTATCATTTCTGTTGTTGACCTTCTGTCAAGCCATTCTCTTAAGCTGTCTCGTATTTTTTTCTCTTTGCTTCCCTCTATCTCTTCGTCCCTCAATTTTCCCAGTTGTTACAATATATTGCATATACAATATATACAACATACTAACATCAAAACAAATAACAACAGGTCTAAAACTAAGAATAGCAAAATGTTGTCTTCTCAACATTCCTGTATGATGCAAAAACAGAGAATTAAAGCCTTTGAAATGTGGATATATAGAAGAATAGGTAGAATTGGATGGAAGGAAAAGAAAACAAACGATGAAGTCTTAAAACAACTAAAAATGAAAAGAGAACTGCTAAACACAATTCAAACAAGACAAATGCTAATTTTGGGCCATGTTAAAGACACAACAGCCTACTAAAAGTAATCCTAGAAGGGGAAAATACAATGTAAAAGAGGCAGAGGCAGACCAAGACTAACATGGATGAGTAACATTAAAAGATGGACAAACCAGCCAATGACAACCTGCACCATCAAAGCAAGAGACAGAGCAGAATGGCGCTCCATGGTAGCCAACCTTCGATGCGGAGATAGCACTCGATGATGATGATGATAATATATTCCAGCTGTTCTCTTCTCATTACATGGCCATAAAATGATGATTGTTTCTTCCTAATATTGGAAAGTAGCTCTCTTTTTGCTTTGGCCTCTTTCAGAACGTTTTCATTACTCTTCTTAGCTGTCCATGGTATTCTCAATATTCTTTTGTAAAACCACATTTCTACACACTCCAGTGATATTCTTGTCTGTTGCCTATTGTCCATGATTCACATCCATATGTTAAGACTGGCTCTACATAACATCTAAAGACTCTTTTTCTTTTTTTCTATTGTCAAAAAAATAGCATCAGATGGAAGATGCACCACAGAAACTTGATGTCATGGCATGGAAAGCAGTCAACAACAGAACTGATACGATGCACTGTAGGTAGAAGATTTTGGAAGGACATGATCGCCTACGCCAACCGGTATGGCACATTATGAATGAATTGTCAAAAATGGATTGCACAGTATCTTCCTCATTTTTTTGGAAAGTTGCTTTTGCCTGAGCCATTCTGCATCTCACCTCTGTTGTACATCTTCTGTCTGAGGTTAACAAAGTTCCCAAATATTTGACTGGTAAGTTCCCATAATTCTACATTATTTATTGTGTTCTGTCATTTGATCCTGTTATTATGCCTAAGCATCCGTTAATGAAGGCTCTGTATCTTCAGAAGTCTAGTTCTTGGACAATATTTACAAAGAGGATAAGGACTACAAAGAGAATGTTAAATAATAATAAATATTACCGGGAATACTAACATCAGAAAAACAGTAAACATTACTGCTATATCACACAGAAAACAGTACGCATTTCTGCAATGTCACACATAGATAACAGTAAACATTTCTGCTATATCACATATAGAAAACAGTAAACATTTCTGTTATATCACACATAGAAAACAGTAAACATTTCTGTTATATCACACATAGATAACAGTAAACGTTTCTGCTATATCACACATAGAAAACAGTAAACATTTATGTTATATAACACATTGAAAACAGTAAAACATTTCTGTCATATCACACATAGAAAACAGTAAATGTTTCTGCTACATCACACATAAAAAACAGTAAACATTTCTGTTATATAACACATAGAAAACAGTAAACATTTATGTTATACATAGATAACAGTAAACGTTTCTGCTATATCACACATAGAAAACAGTAAACATTTCTGTTATATCACACATAGAAAACAGTAAACATTTCTGTTATATAACACATAGAAAACAGTAAACATTTATGTTATATAACACATAGAAAACAATAAACATTTCTGTTATATCACACATAGAAAACAGTAAACATTTCAGTTATATCACACATAGAAAACAGTAAACATTTATGTTATATCACACATATAAAACAGTAAACATTTCTGCTATATCACACATATATAACAGTAAACGTTTATGTTATATCACACATAGAAAACAGTAAACATTTCTGCTATATCACACATAGAAAACAGTAAAACATTTCTTCCAAATCTCATGTAGAAAGAGGTAAGTTTCACTGCTATAACTCACAAGGAAAAATATCATTTCTGCAATAATTCACGCGGGGTTGGGGGGCCACTATTTAGGAAAAATTAACTTATCCTCTTCATTTGTCCTTTCTGTGTTCTGTCTCGCCACTTCCTTGTTAACGAAAGCAGGGCTCGCTGTAGCGTGGATTAAATATAGATATGCCATAACTCAGAGGCTAGAGAACGTAAACTTATCAAGGGAAATTAGATTTGGATTGTTTTCTTTTTTTGGTAAGGCGCTCTCTGGTCAACCTCAGACTATATCTTCAGGGTTATATTGGATAAATTGGCATCTTTGCTCTTGGGTGTCTATGGTGAAATGCAGTCTAGATCTACTCGCTTTGTTAAACTAGTTAGTTCGTTTACGGAGACACAGCAGTAGGATATAGGCGACCCTAAATAGTTATGGTTTATTGATTCTGCACAAACAGTCAGCTGTGAGTCGTTGTTCGTTTGTTAGCTCTGGTGCCGATAGAAGCCCTCCCCCACATTTTACATGAATAAAAGCAATATTAGCGTCAGTAGTAGTAATAATAGTAGTGGTAATGGTAGTAGTAGCAGTAGTATTAGCAATGGTAGTAGCAATAGCAGTAGTAGTAGTAGTAATAACAGTAGCAATAGTAATAGTAGCAGTGGTATTAATATTGCAGTACTGGTAGTAGTAGCAGCAGTAGTTGTAATGATAGTATACGTAATAATGGTAGTAGTAGTAGTAGTAGTAGTAGTAGTAGTAGTAGTGTAATAGTGTTAGCAATAGCAGTATTAACAGTAATAGTAGTGGCAGTAGTACTAACAGTTTCAGTAGTAGTAGTGTTTGTGGTTGTGGTATCATTAGTATTAACAATAGGTGTAGTGGTAGTAGTTTTGGCAGTAGTAGTAGTAGTAATTGACAATCATGAAGATACAAACTTTCATTAATGGATGCTTACGCATAATAAAAGGATGGAAATGGCAGGACAAAAATCACTAACATAGAATTATGGAAATGTACCAGTCAAATACCAGTGGATAACGAGATACAGCGAAGACGATGGCGCTGGATAGGACACACACTGCGGAAGCCAACTGAGGGTATTACACAACAGGTCCTTTTTTGGAATCCCCAGGGGAAAAGACAAAGAGGAAGACCAAGGAGTTCTTGGAGAAGACAGATAGAAGCAGAGATGAAGACGATGGGGAAAATATGGAACGATCTTAAAAGAATGGCAAAAAACAGATCGACTTGGAAAGTGTTTGTTGAAGACCTATGCTCCACTGGGAGCTAAAAAGGTAGAAGAAGAAGACAAACAGTCACAAAATTAGGTGTAACATTTTGTCTTTCTCTAATATTCATCGTGACTTCTCCCATCGCTTCTTCGCATTGAACTGCACAAAGCTTGACCTAAATCACGCGTTTGATTCATTAATCAAAGCCTTAATTTCTCCTTCCCCCGACAACTATACGCGTCATGTACTCAGGGGTCATTTTAATCATCATCATCGTGTGCCATACTGGTTAGCAAAGACGATCATGTCCTTCCACAATCTTCTATCTACCGTACATCGTATCAGTTCTGCTGTTGACTGTTTTCCATGCCATGACACCAAGCTATCTAGTATCTTCTCTCTATCGTCCGCGATTTCTCTTTCCCAGTGTTTTGCCAGGTGTGACCAAGTTTTTCTTCTCATGATGTGCCAGAAAAATGTTGATTGTTTCTTTCTGATGTTTTATTGAGCTCAATTTTAGTGTAAGCCTTGTTGAGAACGTCCTCTTTGGTCATTTTAACTGTTCATGGAACTTGCAACATTCTTCTGAGAAATCCCTTCTGTGTGGCCTCTAAAAGTTTTTTTTTTTTTCATTTGTTTGTCTACTGTGCATGATTTACTTCCATAGGTCAGAATTTCCTCTATATA